>JAFCMP010000068.1:1410000-1449981 GCA_017506865.1 Tribonema minus
GAATGAAGGTTGCTAGTGGGCCAGCTGGGGTAAGCTCGGCTGGCGATGTGGGATGAACCGAACGCCTAGTTAAAGTGCCCAACTGCTCGCTCACCTAGATCCCGCAAAAGGTGTTGGTTCATTTAGACAGCAGGACGGTGGCCACGGAAGTCGGAACCCGCTAAGGAGTGTGTAACAACTCACCTGCCGAATGAACTAGCCCTGAAAATGGATGGCGCTGAAGCGGGCGACTTATACTCGGCCATCGGGGGAGATGCGACCCCCCGATGAGTAGGAGGGCGTGGGCTCCAGTGTAGTGCAGCTCGCGGCGTGAGCCGGAGTGAAACGGGCCCTAGTGCAGATCTTGGTGGTAGTAGCAAATATTCAAAAGAGAACTTTGAAGGCTGAAGTGGAGAAAGGTTCCATGTGAACAGCAATTGGACAT
The DNA here is from genome assembly GCA_017506865.1 of Tribonema minus. NCBI lineage: Eukaryota > Xanthophyceae > Tribonematales > Tribonemataceae > Tribonema > Tribonema minus. Next base: position 1,410,425 of record JAFCMP010000068.1, read on the forward strand.
GGGTAAGTCGATCCTAAGAGATAGGAGAACTCCGTTTCAATGCGGCGCTCTCGGGCGCCCGCCTATCGAAAGGGAATGGGGTTAAAATTCCCCAACCGGGACGTGGATACTGGGCGGCAACGCAAGCAAGATCGGGCACGTCAGCGAGAGCCCCGGCGAGAGTTATCTTTTCTCGTTAACAGAGTGGGCTCGCACCCTGGAATCGCGTTAGGCGGCGAGAGGGTGCGGGCGCTGGGACAGCGGCGCTTCATTGGCGCCGTCCGGTGCGCTCTCGATGGCCCTTGCAACCCCGGTGGCGCGACTTATTCTCACCCCCGGTCGTACCCACAACCGCATCAGGTCTCCAAGGTGTGCAGCCTCTAGTCGATAGAACGATGTAGATCAGGGAAGTCGGCAAGACAGATCCGTAACCTCGGGAAAAGAATTGGCTCTGAGGGTCGGGCCTGGGAGTCCCCGTAGGGGCGGTGCGCGGCTGCTGGCGGACTGGCTTTCGGGCCGGACTGCCGGCGGCTGCAAGCCGAGACTGCGGGGAAGTCAGGGGGGGGTCACCCTCCCTCTGGCGCTTCCCAGTTAGGGTTAGGGTTAGGGTTAGCGGCTGCTGGCGGACTGGCTTTCGGGCCGGACTGCCGGCGGCTGCAAGCCGAGACTGCGGGGAAGTCAGGTGGGGGTCACCCTCCCTCTGGCGCTTCCCAGTTAGGGTTAGGGTTAGGGTTAGGGTTAGGGTTAGGGTTAGGGTTAGTATAGGCCTTCGGAGCCTGGCGCCGAGGGGTCGGGAGCAAACCAGCTTTGCTGAGCGGTGCCGCAGCATTAAAAAATCGCGTGTGGTAGGCTGCTTTGATACACAACGCACAGAGGCGGCCCTTGGGAGCGTTGCGAAGGTGCTCAGGAAGGAGGTGCTGCTGCTGCCTACAGGTGCATTGCGCGCGCGTGATCAGCGTCAGCCTCCACATCTCTGAAGGTGTTGGCACAAAATCGCAGGAGCTGAGTTGGTGGCGATAGCTCGTGCGGACACCAGCGCCCACCAGGTGCCAGAAATCATTGAAACACCACGTTTAGTTTCCTCCATGTATACCTGTTCAGCCTGTTCTTCTCGCCCTCACGTGCTGCAATGCATCACTTGAAACGCGCTCCTGAGCTTGGCAGCACGAGCAAACGAAAAGCCATCCGCTTGGGCAGGCAGTTGTTTGATTCGCCAAGTACTTTGGTACGTGCACATGCAGTCGCTATGACGATGGCCTGCCCTCGCGGCAACATGTACGATGTGCTTTGTTGATGGAGAAGGCCTGGTGCTGCATGATTTTGTGTTTTCGCAAGCAGAGCCCACGGCATGGACATATATAGGCTATATACCGCTCGTTCCTGCATTGCGAGCATTCGTGTATAACTGCTGCCGCTGCTATGGCCCATAATTCGCTGAGCGGCCAGCTCTCACGAGCCCTGCAGCGCGTGCCAGCTCGCAAAGTTGTCGTTCGTATGTGCTGTGGTTCTGCTGCCCGTGGTTCAAGCTGCGCGCAATAGCGGCTGGTCGTAAAGTACTACATGAAGCCAGTGGTACATTTCAACTCAGAGAACTGATATGACGTCGTCAGCGTCGTGCACTTGTGCGATCAATTTGCGAACGTGGTGCTTCGGGCCCGCGATGCGGCTGCTTTCTGTGCGTGAGCCAGGTGCATTCACTCAGTTCACAGCATACGCTGTGCAGGATTGCTATGTTGCCCTTGACAGTATATCTGAACTCATTTACGGCATCAGTGTGTCGATCGAAGGATTGTGTAATTTGCCATACGCGCTCTTGGTGCAGGGGGCGCCGTCGTTGTCGACGTGAACGCACCTCTTGCGGGCCGAGATGCCTTCACGTCGACGAGGACGGCACGCCCTGCACCAAGAGCGCCGCGGGAGCCACCGACTTGTGCAAGGCGCGACCGACTTGTGCAAGGCACACGGCGGCAAGAGGTGCCTTCACGTCGACGGGGACGGCGCCCCTTGTACGAAGAGCGCTCAGGCGCCAACTGACCTCTGCAAAATCCACGGCGGAGGGCCGAGATGCCTTCACGTCGACGAGGACGGCACGCCCTGCACCAAGAGCGCCGTGGGAGCCACCGACTTGTGCAAAGCGCACGGAGGCGGCGGGCCGAGATGCCTTCACGTCGACGAGGACGGCACGCCCTGCACAAGAGCGCCGCGGGAGCCACCGACTTGTGCAAGGCGCACGGAGGAGGCGGCGGCGCCTCCTCGGCGGCGCCTCCTCCGTGCGCCTTGCACAAGTCGGTGGCTCCCGCGGCGCTCTTGGTGCAGGGCGTGCCGTCCTCGTCGACGTGAAGGCATCTCGGCCCTCCGCCGTGGATTTTGCAGAGGTCAGTTGGCGCCTGAGCGCTCTTCGTACAAGGGGCGCCGTCCCCGTCGACGTGAAGGCACCTCTTGCCCCCGCCGTGGGCTTTGCAAGTGTCGGTGCCTCCCTTCGCGCCGTTCGTGCAAGGGGCGCCGTCGTCGTCGACGTGAACGCACCGCGGCCCTCCGCCGTGGCCGACACAGAGGTCAGTTGGCGCCTGAGCGCCGTTGGTACAAGGGGCGCCGTCGTCGTCGACGTGAGCACACCTCTTGCCACCGCCGTGCCGCTGGCAGAGGTCAGTGCCGGCCCTAGCGCTCTTGGTACAAGGGGCGCCGTCGTCGTCGACGTGAACGCATCGCGGCCCTCCACCGTGACCGACACACAACCGGGTGACGTCGCCGCCGTGCTGCGCCTTCTTCGTGCACCCCTCGATCTCGCAGATCTTGGGACCCATGCTCTCGCGCTCCCGCCGGCGGCCGCCGCGAACGAAGGCGAGGGAGAGTGAGAGTGAGAGAAATGGTGCACGTCGTGGCCTTTCGCTCGCCGAGTCAGCGCGCGCCGCGAGCTCGTCCCTCCTTGAGCCGGTCAGGGTTAGGGTTAGGGTTAGCGCGCGCTCGATCGATAGGGCGCCTACCCACGGGCTTAATGACCCCTGTTAATATATCCGCGCGCACGCACGCGCCCTCGTCGACGGGGGAGGAGGCCCGTCGTCGCGAGGTCGACGCGCCCGGGGGCGGCGGCGGCCTTCTTCGCGGGCGCCCGCAGGAGGAGGTCCCGGGAGTCCGGGGCCTGGCGCCCGAGGGCGTAGCGCCTGCCCGCGTCCCCCTCGCCGGGGGGGGAACGGGGCAGGGCGCAGGGAGCCGCGTCGCGGGGAGCGGGAGCCGTCGCGGCGGCAGCCGCCGCCGCCGCCTTCGCCGCCGCGTCGCGCAGAGCCGCCACCTCCTTGCGCACGAGCGCCTCCGCTGCGGGGACGCAGGCCCCGATGAGGGCGCTGACCAACACGTCCTCCGGGAAGGGGAGGGCGTGGGCGAGGACCTGCAGGCAGTCGACGACGACGTCCCCGGAGGACGCGGGGTCGGGCGTGCCGTCCGCGCCCGCGGCGACGGCCCTGCAGATCTGGGTCAGAAGGTCGGAGAAGGTCGACGAGTCCAGGACGCCGTGGCTGAGGGCGGCGAGTACGGGGGCGAGGCGATGGACGCGCTTGGCCTTGACGGTCATGTCGCGGGTCGGAGGGGGGGAAGGACGGGGTACGAGGGGGGGGAGCTATAAAAACGCAGGCCTCCAGGGAAATGGAGAGAGTGTGAGAGAGAGAGAGAGAGAGAGAGAGAGAAGGAGAGAGATAGAGAGAGTACAGAGACACACAGCTGTAACATTTACTTCTCAGCTGCTGAAACTCTCACTCTATTCTACCCCGTCGTCGTCGTCGTCGTCGTCGTCTGATCCGTCGTCGTCTGATCCGTCGTCGTCTGATCCGCCGTCCTCCGACCCTTCGTCCTCCGATCCGTCGTCGCTGTCGTCGCTACCCGTGAAGGTGCAGCCGCCGCAGTAGTGCTTCTCCTGACCGCACGCGCCGCAGACGCAGTCGTCGCACAGGTTGCCGTTGCGGAGCTCGCCCGCGCCGGCGCAGGTCTCGCACTCCGCGGAGCGGAGGATGCCGTACTTGCCGCGGCGAGGGTCTCTCTCCTCCCGCTCCTCGTCCTGCTCCGCCCCGACACGCGCATCACGCTCCGCCGCGTCGGCGGGCGCGGGCGCTCCGGGGCGGCCGCACGGCTTCCCGAGCCCGAAGCCTCCCTTGCCCCTGCCCGTCATCCCTCGAGAGTCACCGGCCGGCCGGCGGTGGAGTGAGAGTGAGGTGAGACACCGCGGCGGATTTGGAACGCCGGGGGAGGGGGGATCCGCGGGGGCGAGGGGGACCCGGGGGGCGGGCGAGGGGAAGGGGAGGGGAAGGGGGTGCGGGCGCGTCACACGCCCTCTCGCGCGCACCGCCTCCGCAGACGCAGTATCCTGGCGTCGACGTCCTCGTCGCGGGGGCAGCCGTGCTCCAGGGCCCAGTCGACGACCTCGAGGCGGCGTCTCTGGGTGCGCTCGCCGCCGTCGCAAGCACGCGCGAGCGCCTCGGCGCCGTCGCAAGCACACGCGAGCACCCGTCGGTCCCACGGGCACCCCCGGTCCCGCAGCAGCTGCAGGGCCTCGAGGAACCCGCCCCCGGCCGCGGAAGCGCACGCCGACGCGTCCGCGGGGCACCCCCCGTCGAGAAGCCAGCGGAGGGTCTCGACACGCCCTCCGCAGGCCGCGAACTCGCAGGCGGACGCGTCCCGCGGGCAGTCGGCCGCGTGCAGCAGCCCGAGAGCCTCGAGGTGCCCCCCCGCGGCCGCGGCGGCGGTCGCGTCCGCTTCCGCAGGACACCCCTCCGCGAGCAGCCACCGCAGCGCGTCGACGCGATTACGGAAGGCCGCCGCCCTCGTCGCCCCGGAGTTCCAGGGGCAGCCGCTCCAGCGCAGCGCGCGCAGGGTCTCGAGGTGCCCGCCCCCCGCCGCCATGCGGAAGGTCAGGGCCGAAGGCTCGCAGCCCCGGGCCGCCAGCCACAGCACCGCCTCGACGTGCCCCTCCGCGGCAGCCTCCAACTGCGCGCCGCCGGGGACCTCGAACGGACAGCCCTCGCGCGCGCAGTAGTCCAGGACGCCGACGTGGCCTCCCCGCGCCGCGGCGTAGTAGATGTTCTCGCCCCACTCGCAGCGCGCCTCGCGGCGCAGCCAGTCCAGCGTCCCCGCGTGACCCCCTCTCGCGGCCTCGTAGCACGCGCGGGGGCCTCGCGCGGGGCCGCTCAGGGGTCTCGCGGCGTGCAGGCGCCGCAGGACCTGGCCGTCGCCGCGACGCGCCGCGGACCGAGCCAGGCCCTCGTGCAGGTCCCCCCAGGCCCGGGGCCCGGAGGAAGAGGCGTCCGCCCGCGCGAGGTCCAGCGCCCAGTCCGCCAGCGCGGGCGTGGCGATCGCGGAGTACTCGGTGAGGGGAGACGAGCGGTCCGGGCGCCGTTCCCCGGGGGGCGCCGGCAGGGGGGGCCTGGTCTCGTACCTCCTCCTCCAGGCGCACGACACGGTGGCCAGGAGGAGGTAGTGGCCTCCGGGCAGGAAGTCGAAGGCCCTCCTCCACACGTCTGAGATGCGGTGGAGAGGAGGGGGCGCGGTCTGTTCAGGAGGAGAGGCCCTCCGGAGACCGCCAGCCGCCGAGCGGCACAGGCACGGGCGGCGAGGCTCCGTCTGACGCGTACTCACCTTCCGCTTCGGTCTCCAGCGCTTTGCCGCTCGCCGAGGCCGCCGCGGTGGCCGCCTTGGCTCTCTTGCGGGTGGTCACCACGTGCCGTACCGTGCCGTCCCGTGCGCGCCCGCCTGCCTGCGGTGTGTCTGTGCGTGTGTCGTGTTTCGAGACATATACCTACATACCCTCTCGGTTTGCGTACCCCTCGGTTGAACGTTCGTACCATCGTTAGCGCGCACACACACACACACACACATACACACACACGACAGAGGCATCCGGAGAGCTGCGTGAAGCCGCCTGAGACCTCACGACATGAGCGCGGCAGGGCCGACGACGGAGGCCCTGGAGGCCGAGGCCCGGGACGCCGTGCGGGACATCAAGAGGGAGCGGGAAGAGGAGGAGAGGCGGTACGCAGAGCAGCGCGGGCGGTGGGATGCACTTCCGGAGGGCAAGAGGCGGAAGACGGAGGAGCCGAGGAAGCCGCGGTGGCTCCCCTCGGACGATGTCCTCTTCCGGGAGGAGTTCATGCGGCTGGCGCGAGCCCGGCCCGGGTTCGTGTTCATGGACGACGAGCCGCAGGAATCCCTCGCGCATTGCGCGGAGTACCTCGGGAATGCGCTGGACGACGACGCGAACGAGCTGTGGTTTCCCGCGGACCTGTACGATAAGCTGCAGGCGCTAGCCGCCCGCGCCAGGAGGCTTCCGTTCTCGTTCTGACCGGTCCGGTCACACACACACACACACACACACGCACGCACGCACACGCACAGCGGGAAGAGACGACGTTCCGCGGAGCGTGAATGAGAGCGCTACACCATTGTTGCGATCTTCCGCGTTCCCTCTTCGCGTCCTCCCGTCTGTTCGCCTGCTCGCATGCTCGCCTGCTCGCGCCGGCGATCGTCATCGGACGATCGCCTGCGCCGCCGCGACGGCGCCGAGGCACGCCGCGTCCGCCGCCGCGACCCACGGCAGCAGCCGCCGCACGATCCCCCCCGCGTCGACGGGCCCCGACACCACCGCGCCCGCCGCCACGATGTGGAAGATGCACACCGCCGCGCCGACGCTCGCGCCGCAGGTCTGCAGCGCCAGCATCGCCGGGACGTCGAACCCCGCGTCCCCCGCCGCCGCCGCCTGTATGGGCCCGAACGTCAGGTTGGACACCGTCGAGCTCCCGGCGAAGAAGCTGCCGAGGCTGCCGACGAGCGGCGACAGGGCCACCCCTTCCCCAGCGCCCCCGCCAGCCGTGCCCCGGCGACCGACGCCGGGGAGTCGTCCCCCCCCGCCACCATGAGCTCCGCGAACACGAGGGCTCCGACCAGAGCCCGGGCGGCGTGCCCCAGCCTCCCCGCGCACGCCCGGCACGCGGCTCCCGCGGCTCCCGGGAACCCGCGGAGCCCCACGGCGGACGACGTCGCCAGGGTCGCGGCCCCCGCCAGCGCCAGCCACGCCGACGGCAGGTACAGGGTCTGAAGCCTGAAGTCCACGTCGGGCTGGCGCAGGACGTCGTCGAGCCCGAACACGAGCGCCGCGGACAGGGACACGTCGCCGTAGGTCCCGAGGCTCGCGGAGACGCGGGGGGTCGTCGACGTCAGCAGGGCCTTCAGGCCGACGCCCGGGCCGCGGGTCAGCAGCAGCAGCGCGACGGCGCCCGCGACGGGCAGGCAGCTCCGGAGCGCCTCCGCCCGGGAGGGAGGGGGGAGGGCCGCGGAGGAGGGGGACGCGGCGGCGGCGGCCTTCGCGCCCCCCCCCGCCTCCTCGTCCGGGTCCGCCTCCGTGCCCTCCGAAACCGCGCGCCGCTCCAGGCCGACCTCGAACCGGACCAGGGCCGCCGTTGCCGCGCACCCCGCCAGCCCCCCCGCGACGGCGGGGAACTCGTAGCTCGCGTACGCGCACGCGACCGCCGGCAGGCACGTCCCCGCGACGGCGAGGGCGACGAACCCCGCGTTCCGCCTCAGCTCCCCGCGCGAGGTCGCCAGCGCGACGGCGGCGGGCATCAGCACCGCGGAGGCCGCCGTCAGGCCGATCGCCGTCAGGAAGCCCGTCCTCCGCAGGTCCGCGTCCGCGTCCGCCGCGCCCCCGTCCGCGACGGCCGTCCCGAGGCCGTACCAGATCCGGGTGCCGACGGCGCCGAACGCCGTAGCGCACGCGTTGCTCAGCAGCATGAACGTCACCGCCTCCCCCGCGGGGAAGCCCAGCCTCACCAGGACGGGGACGAGGACGACGATGGGCGTGCCGAACCCCGAGCAGCCCTCGAGCAGCCACATGAAGCTCCACCCCAGCAGCATCAGCTGGGGCACGCGGCGGCCCCCCGTGAGGCCCTCCATCGCCCTCAGCAGGACACCCATGCGGCCCTCCATGGCCCTACGCCGCCGCCTGTACAAGCTCAGGTGGAAGGTCGAGACCTCCTTCAGGCGCCTGAAGACCGACCTGTCGCTCGAGACTGCGCACTCGATGACCGCGGCGGGGTTCGTGCAGGAGCTCCAAGCCAGGATCCTGCTCGACACGGCCGCCAAGCTCGCGAAGCCCGCGGACGTGGCGTTCTCGTCGAAGACCAGGGCCAGGTCGCTCTCCACCTACCCCGCCCGCGTCGACCGAATCGTGGAGGTCGCGTACGCCCTCAAGGCGTGCGCCGAACTGAGCCTGCCCTACTCGTCGTTCAGGAACGTTCTAGCGTCGCTGACGGGGGTCCCCGAAAGCGGGGGGGCGGGGGGGCGGGTACTGGACCGCCTTCCGTTGACCGCTTCGGCGAACAGGTAGACCCCGGGCGGACGGGTCGGGGAACCTCGCTCCTCTCGCTCACTCTCACTCACTTTCCCTGCCATGGGCAAGAGGAAGAAGAGATCGCCCGACGAGGGGGACGGAGGCGGGTGCGAGGACGAGGGCGGGCGCGACAACGAGGGCGGCGAGCGCGACCGCCCGCAGCAGCCGATCCGGGACCTCAAGGACTTCGACCCGGACGGCAGCCTGTCCGCGCGCGACCTGACGATCCCCGTCGCGCTCGACAACGTCCTCGACTGCGGGAGCGCCGCCCTCACTGCCGCCGTGAAGGGCGCCATCGCCGCCGCCAGCGACTCCCTCGGCATCCTCTCCAACCTCGTCACCGTCTACCTCAACGCGAAGGCCGAGGACGAGCCGACCTTCCCGGATCTCCTCAGCGTGACATACGTGAGTCAGGTCTTCACGAGGATGGCGCGGCTGCCGTTCAACTCCAACACGAGTCCGATCGACGACCCCTTCCTCGACGCCTACCTCGCCCGCCATCCGCTCAGCGCCGCCATCACGTGGCGCATCCAGTCCGGCTTCCTCGCCCGCCCGCGCGACGCCATCTCCAAGGATAAGATCGTGGAGGCGGCGCGCAGGCACGTGATCGACGAGTTCCAGGGTCGGCTGGAGGCTCACCTCTCCTGGCTGGTGGAGATCGCCACGTGGCAGTGGCGGGCGGAGCCGGGTTTCGACGCCGCCGTCAAGTCCGCCGGTCGCTGCCTCTTCCTGACGGCGTGCTTCCGCGACGACGCCGCGGCGGAAGCGAAGCTGCGGGACTTCCTTACGAGGCCCAGGGGGCGCGCCCGTCTCCCGCTGGGTCCGCACTGGGCGGCGGGCATGGCCAGCCTGGCGAGGGAAGAGAGGGAAGCCCGCTCTCACCTTCGCACGCCACTGCCGAACCCCGGACGCGAGAGGGACGCTCCCCAGCTCCGGGAGTACCGCTTCAACATCAAGAACTTCCCGCACCTGTGCCTGGACGTGATGGCGCGGACGCGGGCGCTGCACGCCCCCTTCCGCGCCCGCCGCGGGGAGATCTGGACATCCATCAACGAGGAGAGACCCTCGCTGCGCGGCGGGGTGAAGACCCGCGCCGCGGCGCGGGCGCAGCGCGGAAACCTGCGCGGGGCGGAGGCGCCCGCGTGGCTGGACGAGGGCCCGGAGCTGCTGACGCGCGACGAGGTGAGGGAGTGGAGAGCGCTGGCGTCGGCGGCGTGGGAGGCCAGGACCGCCCTCTGGCTGGCGCGCCAGGAGCCGGGAACCCTGCGCCCTCCCCGAGGCTACACGATGCTGCCCGTCTTCAAGCTCAAGCCCGCGTTCGTCCTGATCGACGCGGAGGTCCTCTCGGTGCTCGGCACGAAGCTGCGGAAGGCTGCGGGCGCCGCGGACGGCGCTCTCCGCACCCGCCGGAGCGACCGGCTGTGGTGGACGAAGGCGTTCGACCTGCACGGGCGCGGCACGAGGGAGATTCCGGCCGAGGCTCGCAGGCGAGGGAAGCGCTACGTGCGGGAGTACGCGGAGCAGCGGGGACAGGCGAAGCGGGGCAGGAGGGCTAGGCGTGCCGTCATCAAGACGGGGAGGAAGGTGCGCAGGAGCGGTCTCCGGATTCTCAGGCGGGAGGGGTGGGTGCTGGACGACGCCGCGTACGAGGCCGCCAAGGGGGGGCGGCGTCCCCCCCCTCACCTCGTCCGCTGCATCACCTCGGACGGGGAGAGGTGCCACGTCACGTTGCAGACGCTGGTCGCGGCCCGTCCCGCGGGAGCCCCCGAGCTGGTCCGCGAGGGCTACGACGCCATCCGCGGGACGTGCGTCGTCGGCAGGGACCGGCGCGGCCTCTTCCGGGACGTCGCGCCCCTGCCGGAGGAGCTGCTGGACTGCCTGGACGCGGGAGACCGCGCCTGCTTCGTCGAGGCGATCGGCGTCGACCCCGGCCAGAGCAGCTGATCACGCACGTCAGGACGAGGGTGACGCGAAGGACGGAGGCGGCGGACCTCAAGGGCAGCGACCGCTGCATCTCGGGGAGGGAGTACAGATACCAGAGCCTGGCGCTGCGCGCTCAGAGGTTCGAGAGGGAGCGGCGCGAGGCGAACGCGCCGTACCGGCTCGCCCTCGAGAACTACGCGCGGGACGAGGCCAGCGCCCGCTGCCCCGGGGGGATGGAGCTGTTCTCTCGAACGGTCTACCAGGGGCTGGACGCCGTCGCGGGCGAGCAGCTGAGCGCGCAGCGACGGAGGTTCGCGTTCGCTCGCGCCCGCGCGACGGACCGCGCGCTCGCTCACCTCGCGCGGGACATCGCCGGCGGCGATCCGGACGCCGCCGCCTCGCGCGCTGAGCGGCGCCGTTCGGCGCCCGGCAAGTCGCCGGTGTCGCCCCGGAGGAGGGAGCTGCTGGCTAACGTGCGGGAGCGGCTAGCGGGCGGGAGGGGGAGGACGTGGACGCGCATCGTCTTCTTCGGCAACGGGCAGTTCGGCAGCGGGGCGGCGGGCCGCCTACCGCGCAAGGCCCTGCTCAAGACGCTCGCGGAGATTTGCTGCGTGGTGTTGACGGACGAGTACTTGACCAGCAAGACCTGTCCGTGTTGCGGGGGGAGGTTAGCTCAGGTGGCGGGTTCTCGGGTGTTTCGATGCTCATCGACGACAGACGAGGACTCCGGGGCCGGCGGCCGCTGCTCGGTGCGTTACTTGGACAGGGACTGCGCGGGGGGAGGCAACATCGCCAATGATAGGGGTGAGGAGGTTGCAGGGGAGGGGGAGGCCGGCGCACTTGGCGCGCCCCCCCGGACGTAGCGCAGACTCAGGTTCCTCGGACGGCGAGCAGGAGTAGCCAGCGCCTTCGAGACTCGGTGTGCTCAGTCACATCTCGAGAGCTTTCGATTACATTCCTTTCTTAAGTTTGTAATAATGATGCGGCCCGCCCTTTCCATGCAGTCGACGAGGAAGTAGGCCCCCGCGACGATCGACAGGGGGACGAGGGCCTCGTGAGCCCCCGCGACGGCGGCGGCGAAGGTCTGCGCCGGGCTCGCGCCGAGGTACATGAGCCCGGTGACGACCAGGAGGGCAAGGGCGGCCAGGGGGAGGGACGTCCCGGGGGCCATGGAGATGCGGGGGACGGCCGTCGCCACGACGAGGCCCGCGATCGGGAACAGGCAGAACAGCACGTCGGTCGCTCCGCCGTGCCAGGACATGACGGGCGCGGGGCGATTGTGCGGCAGGACGCGGCGTGCCCCCGTCCGCGCCGCGCTTTCCGCGTTCGGCGGGGATGCTCACGCCCGGTGCGCCCGTCGCCTTCCCGAGGAGGAGGCCCTGCGCGAGTCCGCGAGGAGGATCGCGGAGTGCCTGGAGGCGTAGCCGCGGCTTAAGTTTTTAATAATGAATGTCCTTTCGCCCGCCCCCTGCGCCTCTCTCGTCCGGCTCTGTCTGCCCGTCGTCGATGCTCGTGACACACACGCGAACACGCGCACGCACACACATACACGCACACACACAGACAGACAGCCAGAGTCGTAGATCGCGGCGATCGAACGGCACTCGCATTTGCCGTTGGCCGCCCTCGTCTCAGCTGTCCGGGTTCGCCATCTCCCTGAGGGTGTCGTCCCTCAGGCGCTTGCAGGTCCCGCACTCCGTCTTGTGTCGCGGCCAGTCGTCCCTCTGGCACTCCGCGCCGCAGTACTTGGCGTCTCCGCATCGCCCGCACGCCTTGAGGCGGATGCGGTCGGCGCTCCCGCAGCCGTCGCAGGCGGTCCCGGGGCCCGTCCCCCAGCGGTCGAAATCCGGGTTCGGGTCCGGCACGCTCGCGGGGACGTCGTCGGGGGCGCCCGGCAGGGAGGCGACCGCGTCGCGGAACGCGGCGTCGATCACCACCAGGTTGCCGATCGAGACGCGCGACACGACCTTCTCGAACGGCGTCGTCAGGTGCGGAGCGACCGCCTTGCAGACCTCCCTCAGCTGCCTCGACAGGTCGGTGCTCCCCCTCCTGTAGTTCTGCACGTAGAAGGTGGCCAGGAGGAACTCCTCCTCCGGATCGTAGTTCGCGAACGCCTCCCCCGCCCCCGGCCCTCGGTACCCCAGTTCCATCATGTCCTCCGCCGGCACGTACTGGTACTCCATCGGCGATCCCCTCAGGACGCCGGTGATGCTGGTGAAGACCTGAATGACCGCGCCCCTGCCGTGATGCTCGAAACCCCTCAGGGCGAAGGCGAGCCACCGGTCGAAGCGCGTCGCCGTCCTGCGGCGGGTGCAGCACTTGATGGCCACGCGCACGGACTCGAACTCTCGCTCTCCGCCCGCCGCCGCCGCCGCCGCCATGTCGTCTCCCGCGGGCGGGCCGGGGACACTGAGCTGGCGCCAGGCGGGTAGCGTTCGCGCGATACATACCTACCCCCTCCAGCAAGTACTCGGCCTGCGGGCGCGGGCGTTCCATCCCGCTCCCGCACTCGTTCTCACCTCCGGACATGATCGCGGACCGCTACGGCGACGGCGACGGCGACGATCGCGATGGCTGCGGAGGCGGCTCCTCTTCCGCCCGGCGCGAATCCCGCCCCCCGACGCCCTCCGCGCAGTGTTCCCCACCTCCGTCGCCTGCGGGGTGCGCTACCCGGTCGTCAGGGGAGGCGTGCGGCTCACGGCCCTCGTCACCCCGCTCGACAGGGGGCTGGACGCGGTCACGGCCTGCGAGGCGGTGGCGTCCCTGCCCGAGGCCGCGAGGTCCTACCTGCTCGTCCCCCTCCGCTACGGCATCGCGGGCGTGCCCCCGGGGCACGTGCAGCACGCCTCCTGCGCCTCCGTCACGCGGGAGGCGGTCACCTCGTGGACGGGCCTCGAGGGCGCCACGGAGGCCCTGAGGCGGAGGTTCGACGCGGAGGCCGCCGCGTGCGGCGCGAGGGGGGCGGCGCCGTCGGCGTACTTCATGACGCCCCGCGGCGACGCCCCCTCCGCCGCGCCCGCGCCCGCGACGTCCGTCGTCGAGTGCGTGCTCAAGGGACTCGCGCAGATGGCGCTCGCCAGGGTCCTGCCGGAGAGGCCCGTCAGGCCCGGGGACGTGATGCGGGGGGAGGACGGCCTGCTGAGGCTGAACGCCCTGCGTTCGCCTGCAGGTGCGGGGACGAGGCGACGCGGGCGAGGGGGCTGTACTCGGCCGTCCGCGACGCGTCCGGGGCGATCGCGGAGGCGGGCCTGCTCCCTCAGCGCGTCGCCGGCCTGGCGGCGGCAGCCCTGCAGGCGATGGCGGCGTCGGAGACGGTCGAGGCGGCCGCCGTGAGGCTGGCGACCCTCGACGTCGGGTCGGCGCTCGCGGCCCTCGCGGCCGCGGCCGAGGCCGAGGCGGACCCGGAGGGGAGGGCGGCGCGCGCGGAGCCCTCGACGGCGGCGCCGCGGCCCCCCCTCTCCTCCCGGGGCCTGTCCGCGGACGCGGCCCCCTTCGCCCCCGCTTCTGCGCCGCGCGCCCTTTCGCACTGATTCGGGTCGGGGCTAGGGCTAAGGTTAGGGTCAAGGCTCGCGGCGCGCGCACCTCCCGCCCCCGCACGGATTCATTTCACTTCCGATTTCACCTCGGCATGTCGACCGCGAAGACTTTCGAGGCGGTGCTGGCGGAGTGCGCCGGGGAGGCGGGACGGGCGAGGTCGGACGCCCTGGCCTCCGAGGCGTCCCGACTGCTGATGGCCCAGACGGAGGCTCTGGTGGCGTCCGCCGCGGCGTTCGAGGAGGAGTGCGCCGCCCAGGAGAGGCGCAGGGCCGAGGAGGAGGCCGCCTCGGACGCCTGGGAGGACGCGGTGGAGTCCCTGACGAGCGCCGACGTGGACGCCCTCCAGGCTCAGTTCGAGGACCTGCTGGTGGACACGGGGTACCTGAGGCGGAAGAGGAGCGCGGGCCCCCTGCTGTTCGACCTGGTCTGGTTCGGCTTCGTCCACCCCCGCGACAGGGCCTGGCTCACCGCCCTGGTGGCGGGGAAGGAGAGGAGGAGACTGAGGGCCCTCGGCAGGGCCAGGAGGGCGGAGGCCGAGGAGGCGGGGGGCGGCGGCGGCGGCGGTTCCGGGGCTTCCCCTCCCCCTCCCCGCCCCGCGCCCGCGGCGTCCCTCCCGGACGTCGTCCGGGAGCTCGCCCGCAGGCGTCCGGACGTCATCTCCGACTACGGTTTCGCGCAGTGCCTCGGGAACGCTCGCCTGTGACGCTCCTCGCGACCCCCGCGCAGCGCCGCGCCCCTCCGTAAATGTACACATCTCTCGCGCTGTACCCGTCCGCAGCGCCGCGCGAGTCTTCTCCCCGCCCGCCTGCGCCCGCGTGTCCGCGCGTCCGTGCGTGCCTGCGCGCCCGTTCCGTCGCCGCCTGATGCACGCGCGCGCGCGCGCGGGACTCGTTACTCCACTCTTGCGATGACTCGCCGACCGTCGCCGTACTCGCCTTCCTGATGCATTCCGGACGCCGCGCGGGAGGGAGCGCCGCCTGCGGAGGCGGCGCTCCCCATCCGCGCACATCGCAGCTCCCGCGTGTCCGGACCCCAGGCCCGGTCCGCGCAGTCGGTACGTCCGAAGCCATGCGACCGCAGCTGCGCAAGAGACCCGCCCCCCACGCGTGCCCGCGCCGCGACGACGGCGACGACGGCGACGACGGCGACGGCGACCGCGACGACGACGCCCCCCCGGCCGACGCCGCCGTGTGCGTGACCTTCGCCTGCGTCGCCGGAGAGCAGAAGCGCGCCCGCATCGCCCTCGCGGAGGCCAGGCTCTCCTCGACGGCCCCCGCCATCGCGGGGAGGGACTTCCGTCGACTGCTCGCGGAGGCGGGCAGGGCCGTGGCCCGGGGGACCCTAAGCCTGCCGTCGGACCGTCGCCCCGGCCCCCCGCGCGACGCGGCGGAGGCCGCCCTCCGGCGGTCCCTCGCCGTCCGCGTCCGCGAGGTGCTGGCGGACCTCCCCTACCGCGGCAGGTGGACCGCGGCCGCCAGGGAGCCGGCGTTCGTCGCCGACGCCGCCGCCGCCCTGCCCTCGGTGGCCTCCCGGACCTACGTCCGCGCCCTCTCGGGGGCCTCCCCCCTGCCCGACTCCGTCCTGTGCTACGTCGCCTCCTTCCTGGACCCCCTCTCCCACGCGGACGTCCTCGGGCGCTGCGCGGGGGTGGTGTGCGACGCCGTCGAGCCGCTGCCGCCGGCCCTCAAGACCGCGCCTCCTCCCCCGAACGGGAGGAGGCGACGCGCCCCCCCTCGCCCCTCGAGCTCTCGAGACCCCTCCGAGAGGGCCCCCCCCCGCAGATTCGTCTGGACCTTCCCCGGGGACTCCGGGGCGGGGGGGGCCTGCACCTCCCTGTGCCCCCCGGGGTGCGACCACAGGCTGCTGCGGATCGACGTGGGCCCCTCGGAGTCCCTGTGCCACAGGTTCAGGGCCCCCGTCGGGGCGCACGTCGAGGTGGCGGGGGTCGTCGGCGCCGCCGGCGAGGCCCTCGAGTCCCTCCGCCCGGGCCTCTGGGACAGGTGCCTGGGGGGGGACAGGGGGGATCTGTGGACCCCCGCGAGCCCGCACGCCCTCGCCGTCGCCGTGCCTCTGATCGACTCCGCAAGGCTCTTCGTCGCCGAGCCCGGGGGGGCGGGGCTGAGGCCCTGGCTGTCGACCTCCCGCGTCGTCCTCATGAGGCCCAGGCCGCGGTCCTCGCGGGGCGTCGTCGGAGAGGCCGAGCTGCTCGCCCGTGCGAAGGCGTCGAGGGAGGCCCTGGCCGCCGTGCTGGAGCGCGTCTCCACCCCCGAGGGGCTGAGGGAGGGGAGGTGCGAGGCCGCGGAGAGGGCGCTCGCGTCCTGGAAGGCCCCCGCGACGCGCCGCGAGGAGCTGGTGGCCGCCCTCTTCTGCTGGGCCCGGGGGAACGTCCGCGATCCGCTGAGGGTGGCCCTGTTCGGGGCGGCGGCGAGACCGAACGAGCGCATCTGGAGGGCGGCCTCCGACGCCATGGCCTGCGACCGGGAGGCCGCGAAGGCGTGGTCGCGCGAGGTCGGGGAGCTGGACGACCCGGCGGAGGTGCTGCGTCGCTGCGCCCCGGCCGCCGCGGCGGAGACGGCGGCCTCCTCCCCCGACTCCCCGACGCGCTTCCTGACGGTCGCCACCGCGGGGGACTGCGGCAGGTTCAGGTGGCGCCCGGAGTTCAGGGACGAGCTCGAGGACGCGCGAGCGGCGGTCCGACGCGCGAAGGCGCGCTGCCGCCGTTGCGCGCGCGCGTAGGCGCTGCCGGTTTCCGGTTTCGGATAGGAACCGTTTCGATATGCCGACGACCCGGACTCGTACTCGGTTTCGCGGTCCGTCGCCCGCGCGATCGCGATCACGATCACGATCACACACACGCACTTCGCGCACACGCACGCACGCGCGACATGAAGAAGGCCAGGCGGACCCCGCACTGGACGGAGCTGGCCGTCCGCAACAGGCTGCTGGGGGCCAAGCTGGACGTCGTGTGGCGGCAGTGCGACCTGCTGGACGCCGTCCTCTCCTTCGTCGGCGACGTCTACGTGCTGTCCCCCTGCAAGCTGTGGCGGGACGCCCGCCCGGACCGGCTCACCTCGGCGAAGGCCTGCTTCTCCGACGACCGCGACTACTCGAGGGCCGTCGCGCTGACGGGAGGAGACCCCGGAGAGGTAGTGCGGCACGGCATCCGGACCGGATACGGCAGCGCCAGCGCCCTGTTCGTCATGACGGAGGAACGGCGCAGGGGCGGGAGGGCTGCGTGACGCACGCGCGACGGCGCCCTCGGACTCGAACGAACGGATAATAGATTGATTCGCCGCACATCTCTGTTCGCGCGCGCTCTCTCTCGATCTTTCCCGTCGCGCTCTCTCTCTGTGTCTTTCGCGTCGCGCTCTCTCGGTGCCCCTCTGCCTATACCGTAGCGACGAACAGCCACGAGCGATCCGCGAAACGGGCTGTCGCGCGTCCGCGGGGCGGGGAGCCTCGAACCCCCACCCGCCGGGGACGTAGACCGGCGGAGCGGACGCGTCCAGACCGCCGAAGTTGGCGCTCGGGTCCCCCAGTTGCGACGCCTCGCACGTCGCGAATCCCAGCGCGGACAGGCAGGTCTCCGGGCAGCGCACGCCGAACCGTCCGAGCTCCGCCGTCGCCGGCGTCGGGCAGTCGGCGATGACCGTCGTCCCCAGGGGGCCCCGGGCGGCGGCCTGCAGCACCGCCTGGGCCTCCCCCCACGCCAGCCGACACAGGACGTCCTCGACGACCCAGACGGCAGGTCGCGACGCGTCGAAGCCGGCGGACGCCAGGGCGGCCTGCCATTCGGGAGGGCGCTCGAGGTCCGCCGCGACGGGCGTCGGGACGCTCGAGAACGATCCGTACGGCGCGCGCGACAGCAGCGCCTCCTTCGCTCCCAGCGCCGCCGCCGTCTCGACTTCGTAGATCGCCAGACCCGGCACCAGCAGCCTGCGGGGGCGCGTGTCCATGCCGCAGCCGAAGAAGACGACCTGCCCGGGCCCGCATCGCAGCGCGGCCGCCAGTCGCCCCGTCGACCAGACGCGCCGCACGGCGACGGCCTCCAGCGCGTTCCTCGCGGCGGCCGCGCCGCGCTCCGCCCTGACGGCGTAGAGGTCGCGCCGCAGCGCCGTGACCTCGGTCTCCCCCGCCAGCAGCGTCCGCAGGGGGTCGGGCGGCATCAGGGAAGAGATCGACAGAGCCGCGGCGTCCGCTGCGATCCTTCGCGGCTCCCCCGCCGGGCACCTGAAGTTGACGTGCATGCTCGTCGAGGGCGATCGCGAGCGCGCCGCCGCCGCCGCCGCCGCGAGGGCGCCGGTCGCCCACCCCGCCGTGCGCATCGCCCCTCGAGCTCTGCGGGGAGGCGGTAGTGGAAGCCCCCGGTCCGCCTCCCGATACCCGGAACGCCGGTCCCCCGTGAGGAGAAGGCGGGGCCGGGGGCGGGGCGGGCGGGCCCGCCCCCGCCCGCGTCCGCCGCAGCGGGTTTCGGAGCCCGGTCCGCCGTGTCGTGACGAGGCTCCGGCTCAGCGGCCGCCCGCCGCCTCGGCTTCCGTGCGGGAGCGCGGGGCACGGGACTCGCGGGGCGGCTGGGGCGGCGCGACCGCGGGGCGGGGCGGGTCCGGTCGCTGTGCAGGCGGGTACACGGCGTGCCGCCGCCCCGGGGCGTGCCGCCGCGCCGCGGTGTGTCCGTGCCCGTGTGCGCGCGCGCGTGTGTGCGTGCGTGTGTGGCTGTGGCTGTGCTGTGCCGCCGCGCTGTGGTGGCCGGGTGTAGGCGTGTGGGTGTGCGCGTGTGTGCGTGCGTTAGCGTGTGTGTGGCTGTGTGTGATGCGCGCGGAGAACCCTCGTTAGCGCCCCTAACCCTAGTCGGGACGCCTCCGACCAACCCAGACCATCTGGCAAAACTCGGGAGACCCACACCCATGGGTGGGGGCCTTGTCTTACCCCTCGATTTCACTGAATCAGCCCCCGATGTCCCGACTAGGGTTTGGGGGAGGGTGTAAGGATCTAAGGTATGGGGGGTAGGTAGGTATACCACTATATCCTTAACCCTCTTCGTGATAAACCCTAGTCGGGACGCCTCCGACCAACCCAGACCATCTGGCAAAACTCGGGAGACCCACACTTATGGGTGGGGGCCTAAGACATCCCCTCGATTTCACTGAATCAGCCCCCGATGTCCCGACTAGGGTTTGGGGGAGGGCGTAAGGATCTAGGATATGGGGGGTAGGTAGGTATACCACTATATCCTCCACCCTCTTCGCTAGTCGGGACGCCTCCGACCAACCCAGACCATCTGGCAAAACTCGGGAGACCCACACCCATGGGTGGGGGTCTAAGGCATCCTCTCGATTTCACTGAACCAGCCCCTGATGTCCCGACTAGGGTTCGTCAACCGGGGCGAGGTCTTCTAGGTTTAGGGTGGGGTATGTAGGTATGCACGCGCAGAGAGCGGGGAGGCACTCATCATTCACAATCACAACTCATCCGCGATCGACCCGACCGCCGCTATGGTGTCGCACGACTACTCCGCAGCCCTCGCTGCCGCGCTCGCCATGTACGACGAGTGCGAGAAGCGCGCTCTAGAAGCCGTCGAGCGCCGCGAGGACGTCGCGGCCCTGGAGAGAGCTCTGAGGGATCTCGCTCTGGCGGAGGGAGCCGCGTGCAACCAGCGGTGGTACGAAGTGTGGCCCGGCGACGAGAGCGCGTGGGCCCTGAGCGAGGCCGCACTCTGGGAGGCAGCCGCGGACTTCCTAAGGCGCAAGCCGAGGATGATCCGCGAGAGATCGCCCGGCGACCACGACGTGTTCCTGAACCACCTGGTGCTGGTTCACGGCAGGTTAAACACCCTGCTGCATTCCATAGAGGCTCTGCCGGGGCACGGGAAGGACGCGGCGGAGCGCGAGAGGCTGCTGCAGGAGGAGCGCGCCGCGATTCGATTCCGTTAGGCGTAGTTTTCGCGGGGCGCGGGGTGAATAGACGATGCGACGTATTCCGCTCGAGCACGAGCACGAGCTCCCCGTCCCTGCGTCTCTCTGTCTGTCTGTCTGTCCGCCCGTCTCTCTGCCCGCCCGTCCCCGCCGCGCTGCCCGTCTGCGTATCGTTTCTGCGCGCGTGGCGGCGTGCACCGCCGCGCACCGCCGTGCGGATGTCCCCGCTCCGAGAGAGGCAGCGGACGAGCGCAGACATCGACGCGACGAGCAGGCGGAGCAGAGACGACGTGATCTCGGTCGTGCGCGCGAGGAGTGTCTATTGAAGAGGGAGTCCGGCCGTCGCATCGATGCGTGGCCCGCCCTAGGCGTCGTCGCGTCGTCGAGCGGCGGCGTCGCGGCGCGCGCGCTCGCCCTCGCATCTACACATCCATCTCCCCGCCCTCCATCTCCCCCTCCTCCTCCCCCTCGGCCGCCTCTTCGCCGTCGCCGCTACCCCGCGGTGCCGGGGGCCTGCGGGCCGGAGCCGGAGCCGCCTCCGGGCCCTTCATCTCCTCCGCTCCGCCGTCGTCGACGTCGAACCCCTCGGGCGCGTCGCCGCCGTCGCCCCCCGCCCGGGGCTCGACGGGTCGGCCGACGGGTCGGTCCCCGTCGTCGGCGGGCACCGACGCTACCGCCGCCTCCAGCTGACGCACGTAGTCGTCGAGCGCCGCCGACGTGCGCGCGCGCACCCGCCTGACGCCGTCGGCCGCCGCGAAGGCCTCGCGCATCACCTCGAAGGCGTCGTCCCACGGGTCGTCCGCGCCCGCGGACGCGTACGCCGCGAGAGCGGCGTCCGCGGCCGCACGCATCGCGGCCGCAGCGCCTTCGGACTCCCTCTCCGCGGCGGAGACGCCGAGGGCCTCGGACCTGCGGCGGACCATGAGGCCGACGCGGAGGGCGAGCGAATCCGCCGCCGCGGAGCCCGTCCTCCCGGCTCCGCCGTCCGGGCCCGCATCGTCGTCGCCGCCCGGGCCGAAGTCGCGGGCGTCGACGCGCCCGCGCCCGCGACCGCCGCCGCCGCGACCGCCGCCGCCGCGACCGCCGCCGCCGCGACCGCCGCACCCCGGAGCTCCGCCGTCTCTCGCCTTGCGCTTCCCCTTGCCCCCGACGAACGAGTCCGGGTCCGCGTCTGTGTGGAACCTCTCGTGCCAGTAGACGCAGTAGGTGCGCCCCTCGTACACGCTCGAGGCCTCGCCAAGGATGACGTTCCTGTCCGTCCTGAAGTCGTGCTCGTTCAGGTAGCGCTCGAGCGTGTCGACGTTCACGCCGTGAGCGTCCGCGAAGCCCTCGAGGTCGATGCCCGTGACCAGGCTGCCGTCCTCCGCCTCCACCCAGGTGGCGAGGGGGGAGGAGTCGTCGTTGGCGTGCTGCAGGAGGAAGTGCGGCAGCCTGCTCCTGACGCCGGTCCTGCGCGGCTGGTCTCCCATGTCTGAATGTCTGAGGAGGGAGTGAAGCGAGGGCCGGGAAGGCGAAGTCCGCACATACCTACCTACCCCCTAACCCTGTTTATTCACATTCTCACAAAAGCCCTAGTCGGGACACCGGGGGCTGATTCACTGAAATCGAGGGGATGTCTTAGGCCCCCAGCCATGGGTGTGGGTCTCCCGACTTTTGCCAGATGGTCTGGGTTGACAGGAGGTGTCCCGACTAGGGTTTGTGACTACGAGACCTAGTTCTCTACACTTCAGAGCAGTGCTGCAGAAGGGCGAGTACGGCATGCACACGCGGCCGCATTCCAACGCACGACACACACACACACACACACACACACACACACACGAGCACGCGGGCGCGCGGCGAGCCTCGACCGCCGCGCACCGCAGCCGCTCCGCGCCTCCGCCGCATACGCACGCGGGCCGGCCACGCGCCGCCGGCGGCGCACATTGTCTCTTCGCCTCCGCGTCGCCTCCGCAGTCGCCGCCCCGCCGCCGACATGGCCGTCATCTGCAGGGGCAGGTTCGTCGTCACGGGGAGGAGTCCCGCCGCCGCCGCCGCCGCCGCCGCCCACGTTCCCGAGGCCGCCGCCGCGGCGCAGCGCCGGGAGTCAGCTCCCTCCGCCGCGTCCCCCGGGCGAGGCGCCGGCGGCGGCGACCCCCCCGCCCGCCCGCGCCGCGCCAGGCCCCGATGTGCCGTCTGCGGCCGCAGGACGACACACGTCGACCTCGTCGTCGGGTGCCGTTGCGGCCTCCCCCTGTGCGCGGCCCACAGGCTTCCCGCCGCCCACGGCTGCGGCTTCGACTACCGGACCCTGCCCGGGAGCGACGGCGTCGCCGCGCCGTCGCCGTCGGCGGACGAGCCCCGGGGCTGGGTCGTCGGGGCGCGGTGAGGCCGGTAAAATGTCCGGCGCCCTCTCGTCACCACCGCGAGGCGCTGGCGCCATGCGGATATCGGCGCTCCGAGCCGCCCAGCTCTGCCTGATGGCGTACCAGCACGCGAGCGTCGTCGACCTCGCCCACCGCGACGCGCGGGGCGAGCCGGACGTCCTCGAGGCCGTGCGCGGGGCGTCGACGCGCCCCCTGCTCTTCACCTCCTCGGCGGGCGCGCAGGTCTACTGGATGGTCGTCGGGGACCGCGACGGCGTCGTCGCCGCCCGCGGCGCGGACTCGCGCGAGGACTTCTGCTACGACGCGGCGGCCGTCGCGGTGCCCGTCCGCGCCCCGGGGGGAGGCGCCGGCGGGGGCAGGTTCCACGCCGGGTTCGTCGCTCAGTACCGCTCGGTAGCCGTCCCCCTCCGCGAGAGGGTCGCGGACCTCCTGGGGGGGGACCCCGAGGCCACCGTGACGTTCGTCGGCCACAGCACCGGGGCGGCGGTGGCGGCGCTGGCGTGCACGGACGCGGCGGGCGCCCACGGCCCCTCTCGGCTGCGGTACGTCGGACTGGGGTGCCCCAAGTCCGCGGACGCGGCGTTCGCGGCGGCCTTCGAGGGCGCAGCCGCCGTCCGCGTCCTGGTCGTCAACGGCGCCGACCCCGTCTGCAAGCTGTTCTCCTGCGGCAGCGCCCTCGACGCCACGGAGACGGTCAGGCTGGGGGCCCGGGATCCCCGTCCCGACGCCCTGCCCAGTCCCTTCGACCTGCGGGACCACGCCGTGAGGTCCTACGTCGCGTCAGCGAGGGCCGCGGAAGGACCCGCTACGACGCCGACGCCCCCGACCCCGGCGCCTGCCCCGACTCCGTCCCCGACGCCGACCCCCATCCCGTGGTGGCGGCGGCTGCTGTGCTTCTCGTGGCTCGGCGGGCCGGGTGCGTGAAGAGAGCGACAGCAGACGCGACGCGACGGGACGACGGCGAGAGCGAGAGCGAGAGCGAGAGCGGACGAGACGCGACGCGACGCGAGGAGATCACGAGCGAGCGTGTATTATCGACGGGGCCGCCTCGAATTCTACTCTTTTCGCGCCTCTCCGCCTCGAGCCGTCCCCTCACAAGCGAACGTCCTCGTCCTCGTCCTCGGTGTCGTCGTCGCGGCGCGCGCGCTGCGAGGGCGTCGCGGGCTCCTCCTCGGCGTCCTCAGCCCGAGGAAGAGCCCCGTTCCGAGGCTCCGCCTCGCCCTCCCTCTCGTCGATACCGTCGTAGCCGTAGGCGGCCGCCTCGGCCGCGGCCGCTCCCGCGTCGGCGTCCGCGGCCTCGGGTGCGGCGGGCAAGGCCGGCACCGCAGTCACGGCGGCCTCCAGCCTCCGTACGTAGTCGTCCAGCGCGAGGGCGGACCGCCGGCGGAACCGCTCGACGCAGTCCGCGGCCGTGAGCAGCTCCGCGAGCCGCGCTCGGGCGGCGACCCACGGGGCGACTCCGGGCCGCGGGGCTCGTCTGAGCGCCGCCGCAGCTGCCGCGGCGGCCTCGACGATGGCGTCCGCGGCGCGGTTCGCGTCCCCGGCGGCTCGCTCTACCCCCAGCGCATCCGACCGGCGTCGCACCAGCAGGTCCACGCGCCGGGCGACCCGAGCCACGGGGGCGTCGGGAGCGACGACGGGAGCGCCGTCGCCGTCGTCGTCGTCGTCGTCGTCGTCGCTGCTGTCTCCGTCGTCGTCGGTGTCGGGGGGGCTGAGGCGAGCCGCGGCGTTCCTGGCGGCCGTTCTGACCGGCGCCCCCCCTCGGCCTCCCGCCTGGCCCCGACGCCCGCCCCGCGTGCGCGCCCTCCCCCGCACGGCGACGACCTGCGGGGTCTTCCTAGTCGCGCTCCTCCCTCCGCCGTCCCCTCCGCCGCCTCCGACGCCTACGGTCTTCGCGCCCTGGGGCTCCCCCCCGGCCCTGGCCCTCTTCGGGTGCGGCTCGTCCGTCGCCGCGTCGGAGCCCGGCCTCCTCCACCACTCGCGGTGCGCCGCGTCGGGGTCGACGCCGGGGACCAGGCCCTCGCGGAGGAAGGGCGTGTACGCGATCCCCTCGAGGGGCTCCGGCGAGCGTACCTGGCCCGTCCTGTCCGGCCTGATGCCGTGGTTGGCCAGGTAATGCGCCACCGTACCCGGCGCGACGCCGTGGGCGGCCGCGAACGCCTCCAGGTCGACGCCGACGGCGACGACGTTCCCGTCCCTCCCCCTCAGCCATACCGCCACGGCGCTGCTCTCGTCGTCGGCGTACTCCAGCAGGTGGTGCAGTATGCGGCGCCGCAGCCCGGGAGCGTTGGCGTCGGCGTCGTTGCACATGCTGAATGCGAGGGAGTGAATCACGAAATGGCGGGAACCATTCGAAATGGGGGGGTAGGTAGGTAGGCGGGTGGAGAGGCGGGCAGGTAGGTACGCGAACGAGACGAGGGGAGACGGGGGCGGGGTTCATCGAGTCGCGGTCTCATTCGTTCGCCGCGGAGACCGCCCCCGCGACAGCCCCCGCGAGCTCCCTGATGCCCGCCAGCTGGCCCTGGACGTGAGTCATCTGCACCCGCAGATCCGCCAGGGCGCTCTGCCTGTCGGCGATCTCCGACTGCAGCCTGCGGGAGTGCTCGCTCATGGTGGACAGCTTGGTGGACTTGGCGAGGGCGAGGCCCTGGGCAAAGACGGCCAGGTCGTCGGCGGGGGACGTCGACGGCGGAGGGGGCGCGACCGTCGGACCGCCGGCGGCTGACGCGGCGGCGAGAGGCGGCGGAGGCGACGGGACGGGAGCGCCGCTCCCCGCGTCGGCCCTCGCCCGGTGAGGCGGCCTCGGGGCGGAGGCCGCGTCGACGCCGCCGGCGGCGGCGGCCCGGACCGCCGCGCTGACGTCGGCGGGATCATAGAACGTCGGAGGCGGGAGCGCCGCAGGGGGCCCCGCCGCCCGCTCGTCCCCCCCCGGCGCCGACTGCCCCTCCTCAGCCATGAGGATGGCGTCCTCCTCGGCCGCGGGGACGATACTCGGGGGGGCCGCGCCCGCGCCCGCGCCGGAGCCCGTCGCGGTCGCCGGGGACGTCGTCGCCTCCCCTCTCTGTCCCTTCCCCTTCCTGGCTGCGGCGGCGTACATGGGGCTGGCGCGGGGGTCGCTACGCGTCGGGTCGGGTCGCTCGGCTAGGGCCTGCAGAATGAGAGGAGGCGCCCCAGGCGACGCAGCAGCCGGAAGGCCGGCGCCCCCTCCGCTGCGGTGAACCCCCCCCTCCGGAAGGCGGGCTGTCTGCGCAGGGGGGCGGGTCTGCGGCCTCCAGGCCTCGCGCAGGGCGCGGGTGCCTCCGCCGCCGCGGGGGGCGCTGCCGCCGCCGCCGTCGTCGACGGACCCCGGTCCGCGCGTCCCCCGCGGACCGGGGACCAGGACCTCTCGAGCTCGCCGATGATCTCGCGCACCTC
Source organism: Tribonema minus (assembly GCA_017506865.1). Lineage (NCBI taxonomy): Eukaryota > Xanthophyceae > Tribonematales > Tribonemataceae > Tribonema > Tribonema minus. The sequence continues at coordinate 1,435,924 of JAFCMP010000068.1, forward strand.
GTCGCGGGGCGGCGTCGGCTCGCGGGGGGGAGGGAACATGGTCTTCCGTCGTCTCGGGGGAGCGGCCGTCCTCCCCCTGCTTCCCGTCGCGCGCATTCCTGGCATGGAAGGCGAGGGCGGAGGGCGCTGCGGCGCCCTTCTCTCTCTCTCGCGTCGCGCTATTCACTCCCCACATTTTATCTCAGAGCCGTCTCATCAGCCCCCCCCCGACGAGCGCCATGGACTCCTCCGCCTCCCCCGTCGCCCCCGAGATCGCCGCGACGGAGACCGCCGTCGTCGCCCCCCCCGCCGTCTCGCCGTCCTCCGACCAGGTCCTCGCCGCCCTCAACGCCGCCGCGGCCTCCCCTTCCGTCCCCCGCGCGGACTGCCTCTTCCTCAACACCCCGTGGCACCGCATGAGCGCCTCCGCCCTCGCGTCCCTGCCCCTGGGGGCCCTCGCCAAGCCCGACGCGGCGCTGTTCATGTGGTGCGGCTCCGCCACCGCCGCCGCCGCCGCCGGGCTCCTCGGCGAGTGGGGCTTCTCCTTCCGCAGCGTCGAGGCCGTCGTGGGCTACACCGCCAAGCCCGAGCCGCAGGCTCAGGCCGCGGCTCCCGCCGCCGCCGTCGAGGAGGGAGTCGTCGCGGACGCGGACGCGGACGCGCCCGCGCCCGCCGCTCCCGCCGCCGTCAAGGCCCGCGGCCCCCGCGTCAAGGCCGTCCACCCCCAGGAGTGGTGGACCCCGGAGGGCTCCGACCCCCTCCCCGCCGCGGCCTTCAGGGACTGCAGCGAGCAGCTCTGGATGGCCGTGCGCGGGGAGCCCGTCCTCGACGCCAGGCGCCGTCCCGATCCCTACCAGATCACCCTCGACCCCTCCCTCGCCAAGAAGACCTCGAAGGCGCGCAGGGCCAGCGCCTGGTGCCCCCCCGACTGGGCGTGCGCCCGCCCCGGGGACTTCTTCGACCGCTGCGTCGCGGTCCTGCCCAAGGGCGCCGTCGCGATGGAGCTGTTCGGAGACGTCACGCGCCCCGGGGCCTGGGCCCTGGGCCCCGGCGTCCCCCGCGGCGTGGTGCCCCCGCTGACCTCCGACGAAGGCGACGTCGGCGTCGCCAAGGCGGCGATCGTCGCCCCCCGCAAGGCCGGGCTCCGTGCGGCGGCGGCCAAGCTGCGAGCCGCCGCCGCCTCCGGCGAGCCGGGGGAGGAGGGGTCCGCGTCCGCCGCCGCCGCCGCCGCGGCGGAGGCCGCGTCCGGCGTCTGCTGGTCCGACGCCGACTCCCTCAGGCTCCTGTCCTGGTCGGCTGAGGCCAAGCTGGCGGCGTACCCCAGCCGTAGGGGCAGGAAGGGCAAGAAGCGCGCCAAGGGCGACGCGGAGGCGGCGGCGGCGGACCCGAACCGCCCCCGCCACGGCATCGCAGCCCCGGGCCCGGTGTCCGCGGAGCTCCTGGCGTTCCTGGGCGAGCCCGAGGGCGCCCTGCTCGCGCGCACGGAGGTCGTCAAGCGCGTCAACGCCTACATCACGGGCCGCAACCTCCGGAACGGCAAAGCCATCGTGCCGGACGCCGCTCTCGCTGCGCTGCTCGGGGGGCCTGCGGAGGGGGAGGGAGACGAGCCCCTGACCTTCTTCAGCATGCCGCAGGCTGGGTCGCCACTTCCCGAAGAAGCAGAAGCCCGCCGCGGAGGCCGCCGAGGCCGCCGAGGCCGCGGAGGTCGCACCCGACGCGGAGGGCGCGGACGCCAAGAAGCCACGCGCTGACTGAGGAGCGCCGGCCACATTCCCTAATCGACGCGCCGTCGCACCGATTCCTCGCGCCCTCCCCCGTCTCCCTCCGTCCCGTCGCCCTGGCGCCTCCTCCGCCCCTCCGCCCGCTCGAGCGCCGTGCGACACGCGAGTACGGAATTGGGTGTGCAGGGACCCGCTCCTCCTTCCCGCGTCTTAACCCTAACCCTGACCGGCTCAAGGAGGGACCCGCTCGCGGCGCGCGCCGACTCGGCAGGCGAAAGGTCACGACGTGCACCATTTCTCTCACTCTCACTCTCCCTCACCTGCGTTCGCGGCGGCCGCCGGCGGGAGCGCGAGAGCATGGGTCCCAAGATCTGCGAGATCGAGGGGTGCACGAAGAAGGCGAAGCACGGCGGCGGCGTCACCCGGTTGTGCGTCGGGCACGGTGGCGGCAAGAGGTGTGCCGGCGTCGGCGAGGACGGTGCCCCTTGTACCAAGAGCGCTAGGGCAGGCGCGGACGTCTGTATCGGCCACGGCGGAGGGCGTCGGTGCGTTCACGTCGACGACGACGGCGCCCCTTGTACCAAGAGCGCCGAGGGACCTACGTACCTCTGTGTCGGTCACGGCGGGGGCAAGAGATGCATTCACGTCGGCGACAACGGCTTCCCTTGCACGAAAGGCGCGCAGGGAGCATCCGACTTGTGCAAGGCACACGGCGGCGGGCCGAGGTGCCTTCACGTCGACGACGACGGTGACCCCTGCACCAAGAGCGCCCAGGGAGCAACCGACTTGTGCAGGGCACACGGCGAAGGAGGTGCGTTCACGTCGACGACGACGGCGCCCCCTGCACCAAGAGCGCCCAGGGAGACACCGACTTGTGCCGCCGTCACGGCGGAGGGCGGCGGTGCGAGATGCCGTGCTGCGAGGGCGATTCTCCGGCCGTCATGAAGGGAGAGCACCCGGAGGACGGGAGGGCGATGTGCACCTTCTCTATGCGGGTGCTCGTCCGCGACGAGCCCGACGACGCCCGAAGGCAGGAGCTCATGAGGCTGTTCGGCTTCAAGCGGGACCTCGTCATGAGGGGGGAGCACGCCTTCTACCACAGGGTCGAGCGGCTGGTGCCGGAGCTGCGGGCGTTCCACGGCGTGTTCGACGACTCCGTCAAGCACAAGCTGCTCGGCAAGCGCAAGAGGGCCTCGGACAGGAGGCCGGACGTCCTGCACGTGGCGCCCGCGCGCGTCGACGGCTTCGACCGGCTGTTCGCGATCCACCTCGAGTACGACGAGACGCCGTCGCACGAGGACGACGACGCCAGGTGCGCCGAGGTGTACAACGACACCGGGTACTCGGCGGAGGAGCGGTCTGTGTACCTGATCCGGACGCAGGCGCACCACGGGTCGGCGCGAGCCGTCTGCAAGCCCCGGACGATCAACAGGCACCACAGGTACTTCTACCTGACGGAGGAGGGGGAGAGGGTGGCGATAGAGACGGCGGACGCGGTGCGGCGCGGGCGGTGGGGTGGATCGCGGAGGGCAAGGGACCGTGCGAGGAGGAGGGGAGGCCGGCGAAGCTGCTGATCAATTTCTGAATGCGACGCGCATCGGAGGTCTCCGCGCCCTCGAAAGCGCGTCGAACAGAGGCGGCGAGCAGCAGGGAAATGAGAGACGGACAAATTCATTGCGGGTTCGACCCTGTTCACGTCCTCTGTGTTCGCGCGTGCACGCGACGTCATGTCCGCCCTGCCCCGGACGAACACCGGGAAGCGCGCGGTCACGGTGTAGGAGGGATCCCGCAGGGACCGCCTGTAATACACGGCCTCCCCGCCCTCCGCTCTCTTCCTTATGCTGCCGTTGCACTGCTCGTCGTGTCCCCCCGCGTCTTGCCCGAGGCTCCTCATCACGTCATCGAACGACACGCGGCCCTCCTCTGCCAGTCGGGGCGCGTGGCCGAATATCACTCGCCTTCGCGTCTGCGGCACGCCGTGGGCGGCCATGTCGTAGACCCCGTGCGGGACGTGAGCGAACCGCCTCAGCAGGGCGACGTTCGGAACCTGCTCGACCGTCCAGCTGTCGGGGCGCACGAGGTCGACGACCTCGAAGCACCACGCCACCAGGGCGAGGCCGACGCCCTCGTCCCTGCCAGGGCCGGGCCGGCACCTGCAGCGCCCACGCCGCCGCCAACTGCCTGCACTACCTGCTGCGGAAGGAGGGCGTCGCGGACTTCCCCCCCTCGCGCCTGTTCATCTACTACACCGCCAGGGTGTACGTCGAGGGGACGCCCGCGACGGAGGACTCCGGCTGCGTCCTGCGCGACGTCTGCAAGGCCGTCGCGCGGTACCACGCGCCCGACGAGAAGTACGAGCCCTACAGCGACGCGAGGATCGCCCAGCGCCCCTCCGCCCTGGCGGTGGCCAACGCGCGGAAGCACTGCGCCCTGCAGTACCGCGCCGTGCCTCAGACGGAGGCCGACCTCAAGGGGGCCCTGGCCGCGGGCTACCCGGTCATGGTCGGCATCCAGGTGTACGCGGGGTTCGAGTCCGACGAGGTGGCGCGGACGGGGGAGGCGCAGCTGCCGGGACCCGACGAGGCGTGCCTCGGGGGCCACGCCGTCGTCCTCACGGCCTATGACGACTCCCTGCGCCGGTTCACCCTCATGAACAGTTGGAGTTCCGCGTGGGGCCGCGGCGGCTTCTTCACCCTGCCGTACGACTACCTGCTGGACCCCCAGCTCGCGGGAGACTTCTGGTGCTTCACCGCCTTCAAGTGAGGCGCGGACCGATGCGGACACGCCACCTCCCGCCCTCGTTCCACCGAGGGGTCACGAGAACGCGAACCACAATGAAAGTACAAACCCTCGGGTTTCAGGTCTTCGTTTATCTCACAATTTCTCGCACCAGGCTGCACGGGATCGCCGCGAGCATGCAGGGCACGGAGGCAGCAGCGCGGTTGAGCCCGATCGGCGCCAAGGTATGCTCGTGCTGCCGCGAGTCCAAGCCGGTAGACCAATTCAACTATCGATGCGCAGCACGAGGGGTAAGGCAGGGCACCTGCAAACCATGTTGGGCGGCCTACGTGAGGCGCAGGAGGGTGGCTCGAGGCCTGAACGTCCGTGTTCCGAGGCCACCTCGTCTTCTGTCGTCTCCGCCGGTATCGAGAGCGCCGGGAGAGAGGAGGATGAGGGCGATGGCATGCGTCGCCCGCTTCGTCGCCGATCATCCGATGCCGCCGTTCCCGGACCCGGACGCTCCCGACACGTTCCCCTGCACCGGGTGCGGGGTCGGGTACGAGGCGAGCGGCTACTACTACGCCAACGGCAACCGTCAGGCGAGATGCAGATCGTGTCAGCTCGTCAACCTGCAGGCGTACTACAGCACGAGAGTCGGCTTCGAGCACCGCATGTGGAATAACACAATGAAAGCCTCCCGAGAACGCTCCGCTCTCGGACGGGCGAGCGGCCACACGCTGACGTTCGGAGACATCGAGGCCATGGCACGGGAGCAGCAGGACAGGTGCTACCTGTCGGGTCACCCTATGACGTTCGCCGCCAGGAGCGACTGGCAGGCGAGCGTCGAGAGGCTCGACAACTCCCTGGACTACTCGCGGGAGAACTGCAGGCTCATCTGCCTCGAGTTCAACACGGCGACGCAGTGGACGCCAGTTAAGGTGCGCTACGCCATGACGCACGCCGATACGGTGAGCGAGGAGGACGTCGCTACCGGAGTGGCGTCGGCGTCGGCCTGCAGCAGTCGCAAATCGCTGAAGACCGTGCGGGACGGAGTCGTCCTGTACTACTGCAAGGGGTGCGAGCGATGGCTTCCTAGGAGTCAATTCGAAAGGACAGAGAGGGGCTGTCTCGAGTGCCGCGAAGCCATGCGCCTCGCGTCGCAGTCGCTTTGGCTGCCGGTCTTCGCCAAGCTCATCGGCTATGCCGTCGGCACCACTAAGAGGCGAAATAAGTCCGGTCGGGCCGGTATGGTCATGGCCCTGGAGCGCGCAGACCTCGTCCGGATGTACGTGGCGCAGCGGGGCGCCTGCTTCTACAGCGGGATCCCTCTGCGCACGGACGGCGACTGGCAAGTCTCACTCGAGAGACTGGACGTGCGGGGGGGGTACACGGCGGACAACTGCTGCCTCATCGCGCAAGAGTTCAACTCCATCGATCACCGCTCGTCATCCGACGACCTGGACGCCGCCGGCAGCAACTGGAGCCAGGAGAAGTTCGCGCACATGCGAGCGTACTACAATGCAAACAACTGAAGCGGATCGCGACTGTACCCTTTTGCGCTGTTGCGCTGCATGCTGACGCCCGATGCCTGTTTTGCTGCGTGACATGCGTGGTCCGCCCGGCAACGCAGCGGGGGGACCTGCGTTCGGACGCGGCGGCTTCTTCACCCTGCCGTACGACTACCTGCTGGACCCTCAACTGGCGGGAGATCTCTGGTGCTTCACCGCCTTCAAGTGAGGCGCGCGGAGGCGGGCGGAGCAGACACAGAGGAAGAGGCAGCATGGGCTGTGTAACGGAATCGTCATCATTCAGTCTAGTCGCGCGCGAGATCGTGCCGGCTGCCCCGATTACCCTGCCCGCTACCCCACCCCGCCCTCCCCTCAATCGTCCCTCTCCCACGGCAGCCGCAGGTCGATGACGGGACGCGGCGGCGCCGCCGTCTGCGCCTTCGCCCTCGACTCCGCGAGCGCGACCGAGACCGCGTATGAGACGGGGGGAGGGCGCATCGGCCCCTGGCCTATCGGGCCCTGTCCTCGCCGCGCCCGCTCCCGCAGCGCCCTGTCCTTCGCTCTTATGGCGGTCTCCAGCGCGGCGTCCATGGCCGCCACCGTCGCCTCTCTCGCCTCGGACGCTCTCAGAAACTGCAGGTGGGCTCCCAGCGCCGCCTGCCGCGCCGTCCTGAACGACTGCTCCGCCAGGAGAGCGTCCCAGTCCTCCTGCGAGGTCGCCACTATGGCGAACGAGGACAGGGCGTCGGTGACTGAGTGAGGGCTCGAGGACATGACGGCGCCGCCGCGTGCGGCAGTGGCTGTGGTATGCGTTGCCGCGCGTTTCCGTTCGTGCGCTCCCGCGCGTGCGTGTGTGTGTGTGTGTATGTGTGTGTGTGTGTGTGTGTTGTGGCGCTGTGTTGAGGTTATGTGGTGTCCCCGCTTCAACCCTCCGAGGGTCGACCGGTCATGCCGGGGTCCACCGCCTGCGGGGGGCGCGCGCGCGCGCCGATACGAACACGCGCACAAGCGGGCACGCACGGGCAAGAGAGCGCACGCGCAGGGGAAAGGGAAAAGAGAGGCGTTCCATTCATATTCATGCTCGTCCTAGTCGTATCCTAGGCGTCGTCCCCCTCGCCGTCCTCCCCGTCGCCCTCCCCGTCGTCATCGCTATCCGCCTCCGAGACGAGGCTAGCGTGCCCCTCGCCGTCGTCGTCGTCCTCGTCGTTGCTGACCGTCAGGTCGACGAGGTCCCACCTGTCGTCCGACAGGTCCACCCCCCCCAGTCGCACCGCCAGGTCCCCGGGCGCGTCGAGGAGCCTGTAGCCGTCGACCCCGAACGCCGCGAGGGCAGGCGGCAGGTCCGCCCCGGGCACCAGCCGCAGCTCAACCAGGTCGCGCCACGGCGGGTCGAAGCGCAGGCGGTCGGAGGGAGCGCGGGTCACCGACAGGGCCTCCAGCTTCGGCGGCAGCGCGAGGGCGTTCCAGAAGCGGCAGCCCCTGAACTCGAGGCGCGTCAGCGCCGCCGCTCCCTCCCAGACCCCCGGCAGGGTCCTGATGAAGCCGAATGAGGAGCTGACCTGCTCCAGTCCCCGCGCCGGCAGGGCCTCGGGGAACAGGGGGCCGCGGAGCTCGAAACTCCTGACCCTGTCGCTCAGCAGGGAGACGCCCCCGCAGGTCCGCGAGCGTCGGGTCACCGCGAGTGTGTCGACGGTCCCGCGGAAGCCCCGCAGCAGAGGCCCCGAGATGTAGTTGCAGTCGATGACCACCTTGCGCACCCTGAAGGAGGGGAGCGCCGTCGCCAGGGAGGCCAGGGCCCACGCCGTGTCGCAGCAGCAGTCGAAGGTCAGCTCCTCGAGCTCCCCGGCCGGGAGGGCGGACAGGTCGGCGACGCCGCGGACGTGGTGGGGATCGTCGAACAGCCTCAGAGCCCGCAGGCCCTTCGCCGGCAGAGGGGGCAGGGCGCCTCCCGGCAGCACGCCCTGCACCCACAGCACCGCCACCCTCTTCGACTCGAGGACGGCGGCGTAGGCGGACCGCGAGGGCTCGCCCCCGTAGACGAAGCGGACGCGGGGCCTGGCGCCCGCCCTCAGGCCCTTGGACAGGTCCCACGCGGCCTTCGGGATGAGATCCCGCCCGCTGACTATCTGCAGGACCCTCTCCCCTCCTCCTCCGGCGGGGCGGGGGCGAGGCGAGGCGGCTGCCGCCACCTCCGCCTCGCACGCCGCGGAGTACTCCCTGCTCCTCTTGGCTGCCATGGCCGTGTGTACGCGTACGTGCGAGCGTGCGTGTCTGAGTGAGTGAGTGCGGGCTTCCGTCTGTGACGGTAGGTAGGTATGTATGCGCGGCAGAGATGAAAGTGGAACAACCGCGGCGGACGCGCGTAACTGCAAGTGCGCAGGCGACGCGCGCCACGAGGTCGCTGCGCAGGGCGGGTCGGCAGCTGCGCACACGCACGCGCAACAACGCACACACACACACACACGCGCAGGCACGAGAGCGCACGCGGAGGGAAGATAGATGCGTTCCATTCATGTCGGCCGGCTAGTCTACGCGTTCGCCCTCATCTAGGCGTCCTCCCCCTCGCCGTCGTCGTCCTCGCCGTCGCCGTCCGACTCCCCGAGGAGGCTCTCGTACCCCTCGTCGTCCTCGGCGTCGCTGACCGTCAGGTCGACGAGGTCCCACCTGTCGTCCGCGAGATCGAACCCCCCCAGCCGCACCGCCAGGTCCCCGGGCGCGTCGAGGAGCCTGTAGCCGTCGACCCCGAACGCCGCGAGGGCAGGCGGCAGGTCCGCCCCGGGCACCAGCCGCAGCACGTCGTGGTCGCGCCATGACAGGTCGAAGCGCTGGCGGTCGAAGGGCGCGCGGGTCACCGACAGGGCCTCCAGCTTCGGCGGCAGCGCCAGGGCGTTCCAGAAGCGGCAGCCCCTGAACTCGAGCCTCTTCAGCGCCGCCGCTCCCTCCCACACCCCCGACAGGGTCCTGATGAAGCCGAAGGAGGCGCTGACGTGCTCGAGCCCTCGCGCGGGCAGGGCCTCCGGGAACAGGGCGCCGCGGAGCTCGAGCCTCCTGACGCGGTCGCTCAGCAGGGAGACGCCCCTGCAGGAGCTGACCGACCTCTCCGCGGGGCATCCGGTGCGATTGACCACGAGGGTGTCGACGGTCCCGCGGAAGCCCCGCAGCAGCTCTCCGGGGACCTCGAAGCAGTCGAGGACGACCCTGTGCGCCCTGAAGGAGGGGAGCGCCGTCGCCAGGGAGGCCAGGGCCCACGCCGGGTAGCGGCCGCAGAAGAAGGTCAGCTCCTGCAGCTCCCCGTCGGGGAGTGCGGACAGGTCGGCGACGACGCGGACGGTGTTGGTGTCAGCGTACAGCCGCAGAGTCCGCAGGCCCTTCGCCGGCAGAGGGGGGAGGGAGCCTCCCGGCAGCGCGCCCCGCACGCACAGCTCCGCCACCCGCTTGTGCCGGAGGGCGGAGGCGTATGCGGACCGCGAGGCCTCGCCGCCGTAGTTGAAGCGGACGCGGGGCCTGGTGTCCGCCCTCACTCCCCTGGACAGGTCCCATGCGGCCTTCGGGATGAGATCCCGCCCGCTGACGATCTGCAGGAGCCTCGTTCCGTCCGCCCCTCCTTCCCCGGCGGGGCGGGGGCGAGGTGCGGCGGCTGCGGCTGCGACCTCCGCCTCGCACCCCACCGCGTACGCCCTGCTCCTCTTGGCTACCATGGTCGTGAGTGCGTGCGTGCGCCTGTGTGCTGGGTGTGCGTGTGTATGTGTGAGTGCGCGTGCTTCCGCCCGTGACGGTAGGTAGGTATGTATGCACTCGCCTCGGCCTACCCCCCGTTTCCCCCGTTTCGGAGGGTATGCATGTACACATCAACAGAGCCTTCGCCATGGCGGGGCTGACGGCGTTGCCGACCAGGGTCCTGTACGCGGCCCGGAAGCCCGCCGCCTCGACCGCGGCGTCCAGGTAGTCGGCGGGAAACGACTGCAGCGCCAGCAGCGCTCTCGGGCCGAGGATCCTGGTGCGTCGGCACGAAGCGTCCAGCAGGCGGGGGTAGGACCCCGTGACGGTAGGGCTCACCAGCAGCAGCGAGCGGGACACGCGTTCCCCCCCCTTGACGTTGCCGTCGGTGATCGCGGGGAAATCGGTCAGGTCCTCGTGAGGGGAGACCACGGACAGCGCGGACGGAGCGTCGGCGCGGGGCAGGGCGTCGAAGTCCGCGGTGCCGGCGATCACCCCTCCGCCGCCCGTTCGGCACGCCATAGTCGTCGAACCTGAGGACCCTGAAAGGCGCCCCCCTCCGCCTCAGCAGCGCCAGCACGGCGGGGTGGGGCACCTGCTCCATCGTCCAGGAGTCCGGCCGCAGCGCGTCGACGACGTCGAGGTACCACGTCACCAGCCGCGCGCCCTCCTCCCTGTCGCCGCCCGGGTTGAGGCTGCTGAGCTGCTGACAGGGGGGAGAACCGTGCAGGTGGAGCCTGCAGCCGACGGGGACCGCCGCGCGGACGCGCCTCGCGAACTCCGCCACGTCCCCCCCGAGCTCCTCGCACCAGTGCTCCGCGTCGGGGTGGCGGGACGCGTGCACGTCGAGGGCAGCGCGCCAGCTGTCGACGGCCAGCGCGACCTCCGCTCCGGCGAGCCTCGCGCCCTCGCTGAAGCCCCCGATGCCGCAGAACAGGTCGACGAGCGCCGTCACCGCCGCGTGCGGAGGCGACATGAGGCGGACCGGGAGGCGGAGGGGGGGTACGCCTCGACGGCTACATAATAGCGCGCTCGCCGCCGCAGACGGCGGTCATCAGGGCCCTCGCCAGGGCGGGGCTGACGGCGTTGCCGATCATGAGCCGCGCGTCCTCCGTCCCCGGCGCCGCCGCGTCCAGGTAGCCGCGCGGGAAGGACTGCAGGGCCAGCAGGGAGCGGGGCCGCAGCATCTTGCTGCGGCGGGCCTCCGGGTCGTACAGGCAGGGAAAGCGACGCGTCACGGTCGAGGAGACGAGGTCAAGGGAGCGGGAGACGTAGCCCCCCCCTCCCGCGACGTCGACGCGCCCCCCCGTCAGGCGCGTGAAGCCCCCGGCCATGTCCTCGAGGCCCGCGAGCACGCGGGCCGCGGGGGGCGCCTCCCTACGGGGCAGAGCGTCGAAATCGACGGTGCCGGCGATGACCCTCCGCCGCGCGGTCGGGACGCCGAACTCGTCGAACCTCAGCACCCCGAACGGCGCGCGGCGCTCCGTCAGGAGCCTCAGCACCGCGGGGTGAGGCACCTGCTCCATCGTCCAGGAGTGCGGCCGCAGGGCGTCGACGACGTCGAGGTACCACGTCACCAGCCTCATGCCCTCTACCCTGTCGCCGCCCGGGTTGAGGGAGCTGAGCTGCTGGCAGGGGGGGCTTCTGTGCAGGTGGAGCCTGCAGCCGGTGGGGACCGCCGCGCGGACGCGCCCCGCGAACTCCGCGACGTCCCCGCCGAGCTCCTCGCACCAGTGCTCCGCCTCGGGGTGCCTGGACGCGTGCGCGTCGAGGGCAGCGCGCCAGCTGTCGACGGCCAGCGCGACGGACGCACCCGCCTGGCGGGCGCCCTCCGAGAAACCGCCGATGCCGCAGAACAGGTCGACGACGACTACGACCGAGGCGGCGTCGGCGGCGTCGAGAGGCATCGCCGGAGCGAAGGAGCGCGCGGCTCGCGGGGTAACCCCCCGATCGACACATAATAGCGAGCGGACGTGCGAGCACGAGACGCGCGCAGCGCAGCGGATGCAGCGGCACGAGACGCGCAGCGCAGCGCAGCGGCAGAGACAGCGGAAGAGAGGGAGAGATGGATCGGACGCGGGGTTTCAATAATGATTCATATGCTACCAGCCCTGAGCCTCGTCGTCCGTCAGCCCTCCGCCCGCGGCGTGCTCGGGCTCCCCCACTGCCCTGCCCTCGTCGCTCTCGCTCTCGCTCTCTGACGCGTCGCTCTCGCTCTCTACGGCGTCGTCGCCGCCGTCGCTACCCGTCAGGTCCACCAGGTCCCAGCGGTCCCTGCCCTCCGCCCCCCACCTGGCCAGCAGGGCAGGGGGGGCGTCGACGACGCGGTACCCCCTCACCGTGAGGCTCAGGGCCGGGGGAAGGGCCGTCCCTCCCCCGTCCGCGTCCGAGGCGACGAGCCTGAGTTCGAGACCCTCGCGCCACGTCGGGCCGTACCAGTAGGCCTCCGTCGTCTCGCCGCTGCGGACGACCGTCAGCGACTCGAGCCCCGGGGGCAGCGCCAGCGAGGCCGGGAACCGGCAGCCGACGAACCGCAGGCGCCTGAGGCTCAGGGCCCCCCTCCACTCGTCCGCGGGGGTCAGGACGGGCGCCAGCTCCGCCGTCAGCTCCCTCGCCCTCCGCGGCAGGCGCGCGGGGTACAGGGCGCCGCGGAGCTCGACGCGCCGCGCGCGGACGCCGTCGAGGTCCAGTCCCTGCGCGTCGTCGACCCCCCCCCGCACCCCCCTGCGCGCCGCCCGCAGCGTCTCCGCGGACCCCGCGAACCCCCTCAGAGCTCCCTCCGGGAACGACGTCGCGGACACCTCGAGGGTCCCGACGGCGAAGCCCCGGGGGGGGAGCCTCGCCAGCGCCGCGTGGGCCCACGCCGCGTCGCAGCAGCAGAACAGGGACAGCAGATCCAGGGGGGCGGCCAGGGCGCCCAGGGCCTCGAGGGGCGGGGCGGGGCGCCCCTCGGCACACCCGTCCGTCAGCACCAACTGGCGCAGGACCCCCCTCGCGGGCAGCGGCGACGGCAGCGGGGCGCCGTCGCGGAGCGTCAGCGCGACTATCCGCTTCGACGTCAGGGCCCGGCAGTACGCGGCCTCGCTCTCCTCGTCCTCGCGCAGTTCGAACACCACGCGGGGCCGGCTCTCCGCCCTGACGGACTTCGAGAGGTCCCAGGCCTCCCTAGGCATGAGCTCACGCGAGGCCACGATCTGGAGGAGCCTCGAGCCGTGCCTGTCATGCCCGGAGTGCGCCGTCGCCGCCCTCTTCTCGGCGCCCCCCCCGCATCCCTCCCTTCTGTGTGTGAGAGCGGCGAGGCGGCGCTGGAAAGGGCACGAGTCACGAGATACGAGTCCGCGAGTGGAACCAAGAGTCAGCTCCCGAGTCCGGGGCGGCGAGTCTTCCTGCGCCCCCCGCCCGCGCCTTCCGCCCGCCCCCCGCGAGCGCCTTCGCTCGCGCCCCCGCGGAAAATATGTGAACCGGGCTCACTCCGCCACCCCTCCCAGCGACCCTCCTCACCGAGATGCCGGTGTCGGGAACCATAAGGTCCGGCGCGGCCGCCATAGGGCCCGCCAACACCGAGTTCAAGGTCGACGCCGCGACGGGCCAGGTCGACTTCAAGATCGGCGCCCCCACGACGGCGGCCGCCGAGACGTTCCCCCTGCTGGGCGAGTCCACCTACACCGCCCTGCCCAGCACGGGGCATCTCCGCCTCCACCCCCCACCAGGACTCCGTGCAGAAGCTCAACAAGTGGCTGGCGACGTACCTGCTGGACAGCCCCCCCGCCCCCACGGCGATCTCCGCCACCGCCGACACCACCAAGATCTCCGTGGGCTGGACGCTCCCCCCCCAGAAGAGGCTGGCCTTCACCTCGTCGACCGCCCCCTACTACTCCGCCCTCAGGGCGGACGTCGTCGCCACCTCCCTGAACGGCGCCTCCGACTGGAGCCACCCCTCCAAGGTCACCTACACCCTGGAGACGCCCGTCGCCAACGCGTTCCTGACGTGCGCGGCCCTCGAGCTGTACGTCGACGCCGGCACGCCCGCCCTCTCCGGCACCACCTACAGGGCCTACGGCATCGCCACGGAGACCCCCTACGACGTCAGGGTCTACGGCGTCAACCAGTCGACGGAGGCCACCAAGTACGCCGTCGCGCTCAACGTCAAGACCCTGCCCGTGGGCCCCCCGACCGCCCCCCAGAGCGTCGCCGCCGGCACCGCCACCTCCAGCTCCATCCCCCTCACCTGGACGGCCCCCGCGGACCGCGACGCCGCCACCCCCGGCAACCAGACCGCCAGCCCCTACGTCAAGCAGTACCGCGCCACCTACACGGCGACCTCGTCGGTGCGCTACCCGACGCTGGTGACCCACGCCGGCACCTCCATCACCGCGGCGACGACGACCTCCGACTCCGCCACCTCCCTGACC